>JANAVB010027994.1:1114610-1154610 GCA_029216955.1 Iris pallida
GACCTGCGAGTCCACATTCGGGGCGAGGGTTAGTGATTAGTTCAAACCTGCGAGTCCACACTCGGGACGAGGGTTTGGTATTCCATTGATCTCTTGTTCTTCCAGCAGTTCATTTATGCATAGTTGATCCCGTATCCGTGTTCATAGTTACCTGTCAGTAGCCACATGTCAGTCTCATGTCTAGTTCCTATTTATACCCTGTTTATATTATTGTATGATTAAACTGTTAGATAGGCATGTTTTTATGTATCTTGCTATGTCCTCTGAGGACCTGATGATCTCTTCAGGTAGCTGATTGCACGGAGTTAGTTAGCTGAGCATGTGGTAGTTGACTTCATCTGCATGATTCAGGTATTTTGTTAGTGTTATTAATTTACTATCTTTCTCGAGCTTTCATGATATATCCTGCTTATCAGCTTAGCTTTATAGACTCATATTAATCTTGGAGTCTAATCAGACATATATGCTAGTGGGCCGCAGACCATGACCCATACTTGTTCGTTCTTGTTTTATATGATTCCTATGAATTGAGATATAGGTTAGATTAGACATGATACCCTATTCTGGACAACTTATACGTATTTGAGTCGGGCTGGAGTCCGTTCGATACGTAGTTGGCTTGCTCACGCACTTGCATCCCGAGAAGCGGGTGCGGGTCGTGACAAGTTTTTGTGGTGGCCCATGCAGGTTAGAGCATATCGTATTGGTTACGTAACTGTACTGATACGAGCCTGCGACTATGACTAAACCCTTAGGAATCTCAATCCACTCTGTATTGAAAATTTTCTTAGAAATTTCTCTATTGCCTTTGAAACCTCGTATTTGTTCTCGATTATTCTTCCTTGCCCTCCCGTACCATTGATTCTCGTTCCTTCCTATTCCGGGGTGACGAATGATCGTGCTGTCTAGAATTCATCAGAAATTCTTAAATTATATTATAATATTGTATGATTATTGAGTTTTGGTTGTTTATAGATATGAAGGATTATAGTTGCCATATGCCTACATATCTGCCGGTAGAATTGTTAGCAGCAAGTTAGAAGATCATAAGACTTTAGTGACCGTATTTTGAGGAGTAGTGTGACCAAAGGTGGGTAGAAGTCCTCAAGTATTCAGAGTGATGAAATGACTAGAGAAGGTTATAAAATATTTTGAGAAATTAAATTTGAGGAGATTAAGGTAATAGTAGACTTTGAATTTTAAGGAATAGTTATGAATTAGAATTTCGAGGACGAAATTATTTTTAAGGTAGGTAGATTTGTAACTCCTCTTCCCAGAAATTTTTGCAATATTTTTTTTTTCTATTATTTATTTGATTTAAATGGTGATTTTTAGAATTTTTTTATAAATAATTATTTAGTTAATTATTACGGTAGATGACTTTAGCCATGGTTAAGTTTTGAAGTACCAAACGACTAGGAATCATGGCACGGATAGTGCAGTGGCGTGCCTTGACTATTGTATTAGTCATACCAAGGAAGACCTAGCCATAAGTGTGCCCTAACTAAGAAAACCAGGACAAGTTACGACTTGACCTCTAAAGACATTTAAAATTATTTATTAATTATATTATTGACTTGTAGGAGATCCGGTTTGTGTCGATTTAGCTCGGACTAGACCCGAACCGAAATCGAGCCCATGTAATCTTGTAGTGAGACCAAAGACGACCATGTAGGCATATTTTTATGTGTGTACAAATATTTCCTAAAATATTTTAGGTATTGATGTAAATTTTTATTATTTGAATATCTGTACAAAAATTGGTATTTTTATTATTAAATATTGTTTGTATTTGTATAATTTTCTGGACCCGGATAAAGGTGAGTAGTATGGATTCACCAAACCACCATTTAATTATTTAATTATTATTTTATCATTTTGTGGTGATTAAATAAATATATTTATTACTATTAGATACTATTAATATTGATTATATTTAAAATATTTTATTGTCTATATGGATTTTGTAGTATATATATATGTATAAATATCAGGATATATATATATATATATATATATATATTGAATATATAGGCATGTAAATGTATTAATAATTTATTAGGGTATATACATGAATACATGTTGTACATATATATATAGGTGTGTAAATACATTTATAATTTATTAAAGTATATACATATATATTAAAGTACATATATATATATATATATATATATATATATATATATATATATATATATATATATATATATATATATATATATATATATATATATATATATATATATATTATATATTATATATATGTGTGTATGTATATATATATATGTGTAGGTACATATAAATATATACGATATACGTGTGTATGTGTATGTATATATAAATGTATAATACATAGGTATATATATATATATATATATATATATATATATATATATATATATATTATATATATATATATATATATATATATATATATATATATATATAAAGAAAAAAAAGAAGAATAAAAGAAATAATAACAAAACCCAGCCCCCAGACCGAGCCCGAACCCCAGCCCCGACCCTGTGCAAACAAAACACAGTTAAATACATATTGAACGAGAGATAGCGAGAAGGAAATTCGGGAGAAAAACCCTAGAACCAAGCCCACACCGTCATCTCCCTACCATGGGCGGCCACCTCGATGCCGGGGGGCCGTCGAGGGACCGTCGGACGGCGGCCAAGGAGGCCGCACGTGCGCACAGGCGCGGAACAGAGCAGTCTCAGCGGTGTGAACGGCTGACTTTGCACCTCGCGTTCGCGACGTACGCTCGACCATTTTGGGAACCATTTCTTCCGGTACGCTCACTACATAACCACCTAGGAACCCATCTAGCTAGTTTGTATGGAATCGATCCAGATTCGAAAAGAAACTGAGTCAAAATCGACGAAAAATCTGTTCGAAAATAGGACCAATAACAGCCCAATCATCCACGTTTGAAGATCGATTCTGATTGATCTAGTGCCAGAGTAGAAATTCTACTTGGACACAGTTATAGACAACATATAGGGCTCTACAACCCATTTCGCAGAAGTAGATTTTATTGACTACGCGTCGAGAAATCGGATCCCAAAGTTTACCAAAAACCTATTTTAAAATCTAAAAAAAGCTCTGATACGACGTGCGTCCCGCCAATCCGGACAACGTGGTCGCGAACCGAAAGCATCGAAAGGTGTGTAATGGCTTCGTGGATGTGTGGACTTTGACGGAATTCAAATTGGTTGCGTGTGCGCGACGAATTTGATGCGTATCCATCGAAATTCACCATATCGACCTCTGTGCAAAATTTTTAATTATTTTGTACATGTTCATCAGACCGAGACAAAACTTGCGCCAACAGGACCGTATTATTTTTCTGGTCCTGTATGCCAAGTTTGGTCCGATTCTGAGACAGTTGATCGGATCACCGTTTTACGGGCCCCACGATCCGATTCAACGGACGATTTTGTGCACGGCCCACCGGAATCCAACTTTGGACATACCGTTGGATTCGTATCATCAAAACGAATCCGTAGACATGTAGTTTGACGACTTTAGAGACCATTGACTCTGGCATGATTTTCGATGCAAAGCGGGTCCAACGGCGAACACCGTTTTGGCCCAAAATTACCGTTTTTCCCCTGTGTCCAGAATTGGACTTAAGGACAAGTAATCCTAGCTAATTTGACTATTCTAAAAACATTGGTAATGTTTATTTCAACTTTCGGAGACAGTTGTGATAATTTGGACTTTATGGCTTAGCAGTTGACTATACTTTGTTGGATCTGCGTGCAACCTCCAGGCAAGATACCTTGCCTCCCTCTACAGTCTATTATCATGCTTATAGATATCCTGTTGTTATCATATTATCTTTCAGTTTCTCTAGTTGCTATGGATTCATATGTTATCTTTAGTTCTCTAGTTAAATTGACTTGATATGTTTTCTTCATACCATGTTCACCTATTTATTATCTGCTTGACTGGATAGTGTAGTATACCAGCTTGTTCACATTATAGTCCATGTTAGAGTAGTCCTTACCTGTGTCATGACTGAGTTGTACCGTGTCATCACCTGTATCTTGACTGAGTCGTGTCTACAAGTATGTGTGATTGAACTGTTATTCCTGTATCGTTTCCACAACCTGCGAGTCCACACACGGGGTGAGGGTTGTCTGTTTGCACCTGCGAGTCCACACACGGGATGAGGGTGACTTGTCTTGAAACTGACCTGCGAGTCCACATTCGGTACGAGGGTTAGTGATTAGTTCAAACCTACGACTCCACACTCGGGGCGAGGGTTTGTTATTCCATTGATCTCTTGTTCTTCCAGCAGTTCATTTATGCATAGTTGATCCCGTATCCGCGTTCATAGTTACCTGTCAGTAGTCACATGTCAGTCTCATATCTAGTCCCTGTTTATACCCTGTTTATATTATTGCATGATTAAACTGTTTGATAAGCATGTTTTTATGTATCTTGCTATGTCCTCTGAGGACCTGATGATCTCTTCAGGTAGCTGATTGTACGGAGTTAGTTAACTGAGCATGTAGTAGTTGACTTCATCTGCATGATTCAGGTATTTTGTTAGTGTTATTAATTTACTATCTTTCTTGTGCTTTCGTGATATATCCTGCTTATCAGCTTAGCTTTATAGACTCATATTAATCTTGGAGTCTAATCGGACATATATGCTAGTGGGCTGCAGACCACGACCCATACTTATTCGTTCTTGTTTTATATGATTCTTGTGGATTGGGATATAGGTTAGATTAGACATGATACCCTATTCTGGACAGCTTATACTTATTCGAGTCGGGCTGGAGTCCGCTCCATACGTAGCTGGCTTGCTCACGCACTTGCATCCCGAGAAGCGAGTGCGGGTCGTGACACTTTAGGTTAAGGTCATCCGTCAGTATTAGAATCACAGTTCCCAAACAACAATATCAACACAGACCCCATCCTAAGGTCAAACCAAATTGATAGTATGAGGTTTTCTACCCAAGCTCGTATCGCTCCGATTTCTAAACTTCAAGCATAGATTTCCTACACACATCCCAACATTAGTCGCACGGGGTCCGAGTCATTCAGCAAAGCCATCCTATTGTAAGTTCACTCAACTAAATCTTCGACTCATCAATATCGCTCGTCCAACAAGCCATTCGCATAGCCTCTCTCTCTGAACACGTTCGACATAATCTACCTATCAATCCCTTCCAAGTCAAGCACGCTACGGCATAACTTGTTGCTAAATCGTAATTCTCATTCAGTATTTCCTAAGTCGTTCGTCCCAATTCACGTAATCGATCGCAAGGTCGTCTTGACTTAACAATATGCCATGCCCCGATCTCACGCGAGTCTGATTATCCATGATGGGCATAAAATCACCATGCAACGCTCCCACGGAATAATCATCCTCATCGGGATGTAACTCTTGTTTTGTGTCTCGACTAATTCGTTCTCGATACGGGAATTGGACCTATTCAATCCTCAAGTTTTTTATTCAATCGTAATAACAAGTCCGACTAATCTTCGAATTTACCTTCGTATCAAACCAACAAGTCGAAGCAATCCAATTTGCCACGTCTTGAGTTCCATCATTCCTGCGACATGAATCACCATGTCAGCGCTCACGCGGAACGATCGCCCCCAAATCCGACGTAACACATGTGCGAGGCAGAAGTTGCGCTCGTACAAGACAAGAATATCGACGCTGTGGTTATCCGCGTAACCATCAAGACACTTCTGTTTTCATCCACATTTATTTCAATCAAAATCTTAAGTGTAGCATCCGTCAGAACAATAACACTTGCACGATCATCATTACTCGAATTGGAGTGCCCGCGAGTTATCGCATATCGATCTTTGATACGCCTCAATACCATCGATGACATGCGTAACCTGACGATCGTCCTTTGCAACGAATTTCGAGTCGTGCGAATGATGCTATCGTTCGACTGTATAATCTCCTTGACATTCAAATTCAAGTTCGATCATTATCCCTCGAATCATTCACAACATCAATTTTCTCAAACCTAAATTCGTGTATTTTTCACCCATCTATCTTAAGTCATCGACCAACATATTTTCTCAATTTGCACCATTCCTTGCTAACTCAAATTATTGAGCAACAATCATTCCAATCCTCAGTCATTTTTAAACATTCGAATCAAACTTTTCATGCACACTATTTTCCCGTCGTGCTATCTTTTCGTATATGATCCATATCAATTTTCTCGATCAAGTCTGTCCAGTTCCTTAGAAAACAATTGGATTCCAACGAATCCAAACGAGAACCAAATCTGTCCACTTGATTGGTAATGATGGTTCAGAAGAGCAAACAATGTACTACAACCTTAAAACTCCTCTAAAATCAAGGTAGAACACTTTGGTACCCTCCGGACTTGCTTCTAGGTAGCTAAGCCTTTATAATTGATCATCGGAGTGGCTCAAACACAACATAATATTCAGCTAAGATGCCTAGAATTTTTGCCAGCTTTTGGACAGATTTGGGGTGGAAAGATAAGGGACAATGAGGTAAAAAAATGAATGGAAGAGGTATTATTGGATGTGGGTGAGGTTGTGGGGAAGTGGCCACAAGATTAGGAAGGTGGCTTGGTGGTTATGGTAACCACTAAAGAGTGGGGCTGCCCTCTCCAATCCGCCAACTACAAGCATCAAATGGCTGTTGTACCCCATTGTTTATATGCCTAAAATTCAGTCTAAGACCCTTATGTTGAGGTTAATTAACCTCCCTTTAGGTTAGGTTTGGTGTTCATTTGGGTAATTTATTTGGGCTTAAACCCTTCACAAACACCACACAATCACCAAATATATCATGTGGACTGATCTAAATATGTTCTGCTGTCCACTACCTATTTGAGTCCAATAAATTAGTCTAAGCGCACTAGGATTTAGCTAACTAAGTTCTCTATATGTTAGGATCGAGTTGGGGGTACCACTAGGCACTTGGGTTGAGCTGTTTCGGTGCACAAGTATACTAGGGTTGCTCACTCGAAGAAAAATTCTAGAAAAATATCCTATTAATTTATGGGTGTTTAGGGAGTGTGCAAGAGTCCATTTGAGTGGGACACAAGCTACATTAGTATTCTAGGGTTAGTCTAGATCAGGTCGTACCTTTGGGTCATAGGGGGATCGTATTTGTGTCTCCAATTTCGATTGGAATGGACATAGGTAATTGACCTATTTTGAACTATGGTATTATATATGATTGTTTTAGTATAAAAATGAAACACAAGAAGACGTGACGTATTTGAGTGAGACATGAATGATATAAATGTAGAGGGCCTGTGCATACAAAATTTGTTTGGAAAAAATAACTAGTGTTGTGCTACTAGTAGCGAAACTACGAGGATGGTATAAAAGTCAAAAAATAAAAAATACACTCAAATAATTATTTATTAATTCTAATAAATAATAAAAAACCCTAATATTAATCTACATACTTTTAGAGGGGTTTACAATCTATTCACCTTAGAAAATTTTATCCTCGAAATTAAGACGTTCTATTCATCAACAACAAGAATACATACACAATAAATAGATAACATAATCTATTAGCAAACTAACCATAATCACAGTTAATCCAAAAAAAAAGATAAATAAAAACTTTCGGGAATCACAACCTTGCATTCCTAAATCGACTTTCATGTGCATGATGCTTCCATACAACCTGAAATAAAGGAATAATATAACCTCTCCAAACTTCCTTTTCAGTCTAGAATAACCTGTTGCTCCATATATGTTAGGATCGGCCCGACGGGGAACCTAAGTTCTCTAAGCCTCCTGACACTAGCAACTATAGGTAACAACGCTCTAGTCATCGCTTCCATAGATGACTACACCCACAAATTAGCTATCATGCCTTCCTTTCCAGTCAATTAAAATCTTAATACTTAGTCCTTGTAATTCTCTAATATTCTCTTCTGAGCTATCAAGAAATATGCCATAGGCTTACAGCTCGACGCATCAGTTACTACCTCTGCCTTGACAACTACTTCCTACTTACGATAACTTATACACAATGGCATTTCACTTAATTTATCTTAAATCAATGGTTCTCCTTATACACCATGCTCAACTTCTTTTCTTAATTTACATAATCATTCCATGGTTTGCTAGGGCTTTCAAATTTTTGTGCAATTATTCATACTACTATCCCTCGAGCAGTTCCCTTCAAACATTTCTTCATCAAAGGTTTCTAAAATTTCTTACTTATTCGTCTTATTAATAAAATATTTTCCCAACCATTGATCCTCAATAATCTTATATAATGAGACCATCCTAATAAATCATGCCTTACGTTCCTTAATAATTTGCTTTGTCCAAATTCTTTTGTCATTCCAATAGTAACTACTCATTCATATCCAGTTTAAAAATCCAGATTACTTAATGTTATTCTCTAAAAAATTGAACCGTCATCCCTTAAGTACCTATTTTCTGTAGTAATCTGTATTTGTTTACCAATTCCTCAACCTTCTTGGTTGTCTTAAGTCTAGGGTACGAATGAATCCTCTTAGTCTTTGGCTAAGGATTACTCTCTAGTACATATTTCTTTCCAATCACTTATTGTCTTCATATCTTGTATTTAACTTCTGATGCTCAACCTCCAAAGTTATGAACCAACTCCCGTCACGCATAAATACTCTTACTATTTCATATTCATTATTTTTCCCTTTTCTAATCACCTTATATTTAGAAAAAAAACTCAAGTTACTCCTCGGAAGATGGGTACATCACATATACTCAAAAATCATTCTTTTTTTTAACCTCAGTCTTTAGATTGTCAAAGCTTTATTTTGTATCCTTGGAAAGTTCTATCTTCTTACATTATCCTTCACTCCATGTAATTCCAATATTTTTTTACCTTGAGAATTCCTTCTTTTTATCTAAAAATCAATCCTTAAGCTATAATAACCACCTATACATAACTTAAAACTTACCTCAAGACGATCCTTTATTACTGTTATTCCCGAAACAGATTTACATGGAAGAATGATCAGAAAACAGAGACTTCCTACAAATGAATTTGCTCTTTATTTTGATTTAGCAACAGTTAGAAGTAGAGACTTCTTGCAAGTAAATATGCTCTCTGTTCTGGTTATGCAGGATTTCAGAAACTTTTTGCAAACAAGTTTGCTCTCATAATATCCAAAAGCCACCCGAAGAAGAAGAACAAAAGAAGAAGAACAACTCTGCTGGGGTGATGAAAATCGCCGTTGCTCAAAGAATGATTTACCCTACCACGATATGCTTCCAGGAACCAGCAAGTCATGAGGGAACTTCTGGAATGCTCGCCGTCACCTCATGTACGAACTCGTCGAACTCCTCTGGGCTCTTGAAGGCAGCGGCCACACAACTCTCTTCGTCTCTCAATTTTGAAGTAAGTCCTCAAAGGTGGCACGAAAAGAGTATTTATAGAGTTGGTTGAAAACCCTAATCCTGGCTGCCTACTAATTGCAAAAAGATATGAGCGAATAATGGAAAGATATAACTGCATTAAATTTAAATCTAACAAAAGATGGATTTGAATGTCCATAATCGCTCTAATCTTCCAATCAGCCTGATTATGTGCCAACAACGCCCACGCGTCCAAAAGCACATGGACGATGTTGGCGCATAGGTTGATTGAAAGATTTAAGCGATTATGGAAATATAGAATAATACAGCAGCGCATAAGCCCTGCAGCGGTGTATGCACCTATACGCATAAATGTACATATGTGCACAGCCGTGCATAGCCCGTTCATGCCCCCGCGCATGCGCCTGCCCATACGCCTAGCGCATACGACTTACGAGCGCAACAACAACGCACAAAGTGCTATACGCCGATGTTGACATGCTAAGTACAAAGTGCGCCAAATGGAGCCCCACTTTGTGCCTTTGAGGTCGAGCCCGAACAAGGGTTTCAGTCTGAGTCGCTAAGCCCCTTCAAGACTTAGCTCCTAAGAAAATAATCCTATGAGCATGACAAAAAGCATAAATGCTTCATTTGTTGAGTTAATCCTTTTTTCCACTAGAAAAACACCCCCATGTGGCACCCATGTGCCCCACCGCACCCCATGTGTAGATCTCAATAAGTAAAGCTTTATAGTGAGATACTCACTCTTTGGTGTGAGCAATGTAGGACTATTTTTCTAGTCACAAAGGCAAAACACCAACAATCCCCTATATATCTCAATATATGGGTTAAGCGTTCCCCACAATAACTGTCCATCATGCATTAGGATAGATGTCGCTTCGACTTGAATCTTACTGCATTGGTTAAATAATAGCACGATACAAGAATGGACTAAGCCTTGAATTATGTACCATAACTGCAATTCTTCTCACTCACATAATGACATCAACTATGCTTCTGGCTGCACATTAAAGGTCTTATGCCCGTCTAATTTTGGTGTATGTATATTGGGTGTCTACAAGGTTTCCCTCAAGAGATGGCCTATATCTCTTTCCATACACTCTAGATGAGTTTTTTTAAAGAGTCTTGGCATGAAGCCTTTATCTTTCTTATGGTGCTATTCCGCTATGACATGGCCTAAGGTCGAGTCTATACCTCATCATGGTGTCATACTACTATAGCATGAGGACCCAGCCTCTTTATAATGCCAACCTACCCAGCATGAAGCCTTTTGCTTTCTTGCGGTGTTATGCCGTTGTGATATGGCTTACGAAGCCGAGGCTTTACCCTTACTAGGTACCTCTCCGTTGCGTCACACCACTGGTCATTATTCACTTTGTAGTACTGCCTACCCCTCTTCATTCTACAACATTAGGCCACTTGCCTATGTGCGATGCTACATCGCTGTGACATGGCCCCAAGCCGAGGCTTTACCCTCATGAGGTACCTCTTGGTGGTGTCACCCCACTGTAGCATGGAGTACTACACTCCTTTGTAGTATGTGCTATCTTTGCTTCCTGTAAAGCATGTTGGATATTCCAAATACATGAGAACTCATTAAGGCTTCCAAGCCACTATCCCATAGGACTTTGTTCTATACAAAGAACAAATATTAGACAATAATGGTTCTGGGTCCGTAACCCCTCAAAATCTCAAATGACTACCATTGTTCCTGATTCTTCCAGTCAAAATCCTTTCTTGAACCAAAAGCTAGATGCCTAGTTGATTTTTCTTTGAACTAATAACATAAACTTTTATGGTAGACTTACAAAGATACAATATTAGAATATCTTCAAGCCCATTTTCCTTGCTGCATCTTTTACCAGCTGACGCTTGAGACCTTTGGTGAACGGATCCGCCAGATTCTCTTGGCTGCGAACATCAACCACGATAATGGCTCCTCTTTTGATAAAATCATTTACCGCCCGGTGCCTCAATCGCATAGTCCTTTTCTTAGTCATTTGATGCCACCGTTGTAGTCGTCTAGTTGTCTCAATATATCGATATCGTCAAAATTTGTGCACCAACCCATAAAAGATCATACATGAGCTTCAGAAGCCATTCTGCTTCATCTGCTGCAGTTGCTAGTGCATAAAACTCAGATTTTAGATAAGTGTGTGACAACATAGTCTTTTTCTTCGACTTCTACGGTATAGCACCTCCACCCATGGAGAAGACATATCCTTCTGTGGACCTTTCACTCTCTACTTTTAAGCACCATTTTGCATCACTAAAGCCTTCCACTACTGTTGGATCTCTTCAGTAGTGCAGTGCATACTTCTGAGTCCTCTTGATGTATCTTATTACCCTTTTTATAGCTTTTCAGTTCTCTACACCTGGATTGCTCATGAACCGACTCAGCAACCCCACTGCAAAAGATATATTAGGCCACATGGCAGAAGTCACATACATCAAACTCCTGATGATGCTTGAATACTCCAGATGTCTGACGCTTTTTCTTGGATTTGGCTTCAGCTTCTTGTCACACCTATATGGAGTATCGATCCTTGGAAGATCCTGATACCCATAAAATGTGAGCATCTTCTCAATGTCATGAGATTGTGACAATAACACTCCAATTTTTGTCCTGATGATCTTTATCCCTTGGATAACATCAGCTTCCTCTAATTCCTTCATGCTGAATTTATATAAGAGATACTTCTTTGTCTTCGTGACACATGCTAGATCTGTACCCAAATTAGCATGTGATCTATGTACAGAAAAATGATAACTTCTTTACCGTTAACAAACTTTGTGTACACACACTTGTTCGTCTCGCTGACCATGTAGCCATTTTATCTTATGAGTTTATCAAACTTCTCATGCTAAATATTAGGAGCTTGTTTCATACCATATAAAGATTTACCAACTTATAGACTTTGTTTTCAAGGCCCTTGACGACAAATCCTTCTGGATATTTCATGTAGATCTTTTCGGTCAACTCACCATTCAGGAATGTTGTTTTAACATCCATCTGATGAATAAGTAGCTTATGAATTGTACTCAGAGAAAATAATATCCTAACGGTCGTCATTCGTGCTACTGGAGCATATATATCAAAATAATCAATCCCCTACTTCTGAGAAAACTCCTTGGCTACCAGTTTTGCCTTAAACTTGTCAACAGTTCCATCGGCCTTCATCTTCTCTTCTTGAAGATCCATTTACATCCGATTGGTTTTGCTCCTTTAGGAAGATCGAACAATACCTACGTTTTCTTGGAGGTTATCGAGTCATACTCATCATTAATAGCATCCTTCCAGAAGACAATGTCTCTGGTCTTTATCGCCTCATCATAGGTAAGAGGATCTACTTCCAATGATAGGTGACAAAATTATCTCCGAAGTCCTTCTGTCTCCTCACTCGCTTAGGCACAAGTTTTGCGAATTCTGGTTCAACCTTTGTTTCTGAAGAAACAACTTCTTCTTAGACTATATCTTCATTTGGAGCTTCAACCTTCTTTGTACCGCACTATTTCTGGAATGTGTAAGAGAACAATGTTCTTATGTCTTGCAAATTTGTCTTCAAAGAATTGTGTATCGTGGGATTCAATGATATGATTTGATTCAATATCAAGGAACCTCCAAGCATCACTCTTCTTAGCATAACCCAGGAAGATTGTCTTTGTAGTCCTCGTACCCAGCTTCTGAATCTTCGAATCCAAAAGCTTCACATACGCAAGACATCCCCACACTCGAATGACATTTAAGTTGGATCTGACCTTAAACCAGAGTTCATGAGGAGTGACATCGAAAGTTTTGTGCGACACTCTATTCAAAATGAAAGTAGCCGTAAGCATAGCTTCACCCTAGAAGTAATTTGGAAAACTCGCAGTAATCAATATTGAATTCGTCATCTCTGTTTATGTTATGTTCTTCTTTTCTGCAACACCACTTGATTGAGAAGAGTATAGAGCAGTCGTCTTATTGACAATTCTGTATTCTTTGTAGAATAATATGAATTTATGATACCTATACTCTCCACCACGATCACTTCTAAGTCTCTTAAGTTGTTGTTTGGTTTGACGCTCGACTTGAAATCCTTAAATTTCTCGAACGTCTCATCTTTAGACTTGAGCAGATAAACAAATGCATGTTTTGAAAAATCATCGATGAAGGTAGTAAAGTACTTCATCTCGGCCTTTGTGGAGAACTGTTTGAAGTCACATATATCTGAGGGCACCAACTCCAGAAGATCCGTGCTTAGATTTACCCGTTTGAACAATTTTTTAGTGATCTTTATTTGCGCACAGACTTCACATTTCTCTACCTCCTTTTTCCCCATATTTGGAGATAAGCCCTAGACTCGGCATCTTATTTATTTATTTACAATGAACATGTCCTAGTCTATTAAGCCACAACTCAAGAGAACAACCAGAAGAAGAGACTGTATTTATTTTCTCCACTGGAGTAACAAGTTGAAATTTGAACATCCTTTCGGTACAAAATGCTTTTTTGAAGTATGTTCCTTTATATGACGTAACAACCTAACCAGCGTTAATGTCCATCCTCAAGCCTGCGTTGCAGAGCAAACTTCCTGAGATCAGTTCTTGGCTATCACTGGTACATGTTTCACATCCTGAAGCATCTGCGACTTCTCCGAAGTTAATTTTAGTACCACCGTTCCGATCCCTAAAACTTTAGCTTGTGTATAGTTTGCTACCATAACCTTCTCAGAAATAGGTTTGTATGTGGTGAACCACTCATTCTTAGAGAAAACATGGCATGATGTCCCAGTGTCTATCCCCCAGTTCATGTCAACACCAGTCGAGTTAACCTATGCAATCATAGCAACAAAGTTAGCCACATGCTCTTTTCGTTTAGGGTTTTCCTTGTAGTCCTTCTTGAAGTAGCATTTCTTACCACAGTTGAAATAAGCCCCATGGTCCTTAGACTTTAGCTTGAACTGAGCCGACTTCACCTTCAGATGGTGAACGTCCTTCTTCTTATTGTAGGGAGCCTTCTGCTTCCCCTTAGAGTCTCCTCCTTGCACTAAGTTAGCCTTGGCCATCTCTTTGGACAAGGTGTCCACTTTGAGTTGAGCCCTCAACTCATCTTCAACATGTATCTAGTGCAAGAGGCACTCAAGATCCGCCTCCATCTTCTTGCGGTGCATGTTCGTAATAAAATTGCTCCACCCAGGTGGGAGCTTGGCAACAATACCTCCGACGATGAAAGCATCGACTAAGGGCATACCGTCATCCTCAAGTTTCTGACTAACTTGAGGAATTACTTGACTTGTGGAAATATCGTCTTGTCGTCCTCAAATCGCATCCTTCAGACCTTTTTGGTCACATGGATCTTGTTCCTATTTTTATCTACCTTGTAAAGATTCTCTACAAACTCCCAGACATCCTTGGCATTGACCGTCTTGCTATATGACTGTGCCAGAGAGTCCTCCATCAAGTTTAAGATAAGCATCTTGCAGAGGTTGTTATATCTCCTCCACTTTGATTATAAAGCAGTGGCCTCAGCGACCCTCCAAGCATTTTCACCTTCAGAAATTATAGGCTCAAGATCTGTCAACTCATAATCTACGCTCATGAGTTAAAGATTAAGACTGACCTTTCTCTTCCAGACGTTGTAATGCTCCCCGTCAAAATTTTAAAGTTTGTTAAAACTTGTGTCAAGAAGATTTACACGGTTGTTCTCTATCGGATATATACCTTGCTTTGAGATTGTTGTTTCGGGAACAGATCTAGTTAAAAGAACGAAAAGAAAACAATGACTTACTACAAATGAATTTGCTCTCTATTCTGATTTATCAACAGTTAGAAACAGAGACTTCTTGCAAATAAATTTGCTCTCTGTTCAGATTATGGAGGATTTCAGAGACTTCTTGCTAACAAGTTTGTTCTCCTAACATCCTAAAGCCACCCGAAGAAGAAGAAGAAAGAAAGAATAACAACTCTGCCGGGGTGATGAAAATCACCATTGTTCAAAGCAAGATTTGCCCCTACCGTGATTTGCTTCAACAAACCAGCAAGTTTTGAGGAAACTTCTGGAATGCTTGTCGTTACCTCCTGTATGAACTCGTTGAACTCCTGTGGCTCTGACGGCAGCGGTCACACAACTCTATTCGTCTCTTAATTTCGAAGTAAGTCCTCAAAGGAGGCCCGAAGAGAGTATTTGTAGAGTTGGGTGGAGGCCCTAACCCTAATCCTGGTCGTCCACTAATTGCGAAAAGATAGAAGAAAATAATAGAAATATATAACTCAATTAAATTCAAATCCCACAAAATATGGATATGAATTATTATTCATTCTTTTCATAATCGCCCAAATCTTCCAATCAGCTTGATTATGCGCCAATAGGACCCATACGCCCAACATCACATCAACCCTTGCGCCCGTGCACAGCCACTCAACATCTACGCAGTAGTACATACGCACAAATGCATAAACGCGCATAGCCGCATGCCGCTCATGCGCCCACCCGTGCGCCCGCTAATGCGACTTGTGCATAAACGAGCACACGGGTGCAACAACAGCACACAAAGCGCCATGCACCTATGCTAATGTGCTAAGTGGAAAGTGCACCAGCAAAGAGCCACTTTGCGTCCTTAAGCGCAAGTCTGAGCCCGAGTCTGAGAAGATGACCGGAGGGGGAAAAACCAGAGCAGGAACACCGGGGAGGGTGGGGGCCGTGAGCAACCGCAACGAGGGGGAGCCGCCTTACCAGAGCACCGAGGGCCACCACCACCGGGGGGGGGGGGTGGCCAAACACGCTGCCGGATGCCCACGAGAAGAATCGCCAAGGGGAGAGCTTCTCTCTCCTCAAAAAACTTTCTTATTATATATATATATATTTTTTTCTTATTATATATATATATATATATATATATAAACCCTAAACTAAACCCACAACCCCAGGCGCCCGATAACCTCACCACCACCCCTATCCCCAAGCATGCCGCCAGAGCCACCGCGCAGCCGTCGGCCACCACAGCATCGCCGACCGCGCGCACACCACAACAACAACAACGTGTGGACGGGCCAACTTCGTGGCTCGATTCCTCCTTCGATCTTCAATCAAATTCCAAACCATTTTCTCTGGTACGTACAAAACCTGTACGACTTTAATTTCCTTCAAATAGATTTAATTTTAGTACCCTAGATTGTCCGAAAAATTGACGCCAAAATTAGCGAATAACTGTTCAAAACTGAACAGTTTCGTAGTTCAAGGACTGTCACGACCCGCACCCACTTTTTCGGATACGAGACGTATCCAAGCCAGCCTACGCCGCAGAGTCGGCGGTAGAACGCTGTCACGACCAATGTGCTCAAAATCACAAAATAACTTTATTTATTGCTCATTCACATTTCTAAATTTATTACAACATTTATAACATTTATATTTAAAGAAAATACTAAGTTCTTACATATTTTGAAATGACTACAACACATCTATTTAATCTTTAGGTTTCTGTCTGCAAATACACCCGAATCTTCCAATGCTAAGAAGCCACGGCTAACCTGAAAAATGTTGGTTTCTAGTCAGGAATGGAACAAGCACACAAACCGACGGCAACGTGAAAACATAATAGAATTAACAAGACATAAAAATAACATATGAAAGATGAAAACTAGAAAGTAACTGATGACATGGCAGGTGGTGAAGAAGACAAGGAAAACAAATAAAATATAACTATCTATGTGATTTGAAATACCCGTTTCGACATGTGAACGGCTAGGGGGTAAATCTGGCACCCTGCACGTGTCGTGTGCAGCTGCTATTCTCCACGAAAGACATGGGGGATAGTTCTGGGTAGTCCATATGTCTACTAAAATATTTTCCCTCCTGACTACTCCGTGTGACGAGCGTGTCCACAAGCAGCAAGACATATGTATAAACATGAAATGTATAGACTACTATGAATCGAAAAGCAATCAGAAAGTGTACTTGCCTGGGGTCCTTTGCTGGTGAAACCGTCAATTCTATTGCGTCCATGATAGTTCACTTGGCTAGTGTCAATGGGGAGAAGTTCAGAATCGCAAGAAAAGTGAATACAATTAGTCGTGATTAATGGTTTAATTTGAATAGAAAAATAATTTAGAAACAATCCAGCAACAAATCCTATATACCCTTTTTTTTTCTAGAAGCTTCATTAGAATAGTTTATACTTAGGAAAATATTTATAGCTTGCCAGAATTTATAGTTAGAATAAAATCTAGCCATAACATTTAGTCAAAATGATACTTAAAAATATTTATATTTTATTAGAAATGATTTAGCAATACTATAAAACTATTTGAAAGTTATTTACCTAAATAAACATTATAAACTATTTTGGAAAGCAATTTGTAGTATCGAAAACTATGTCCTTTTACTATCCGCCTGGTCTTGCAAATATTTATAACACTGAAACTATATTATATTGGTTAAAATAACCTTAGATAGTTTCTTGAAAATAAGGTTAAAACTATTATAGACTAAACTCTGATTTTAAAATTATATATATATAAATATATAGGAAAAGTACTTTTATATTTTCGAAAATATTAATAACAATATTTGTAATAATAAAAATGACAATAATATTAGTAATAGACAGAATATATACCTAATAGCATAAATATCTACGCAAAAATTTGTTAAAAGAAAACTAATAAGATCAATAAATATAGAGTAAAGTAAAACAAACGAATTAAGCAGTGTTGTTCACTGCTTCTCACTTACGCAAGCCTACAGGGAAGGATAATTGTTCCTCTTTCCCAAAGCCAACTTCTAATCTAATAAAAGAAAAGGAAACCAACATCTAAAAGAGAGGAGTAAGAGAAAGAAGCTTACAGAAGGAAATGGGACCGGTTGGAAGGGGGAGGAGAAGAGGAGCCCACCGGCGTCGGAGAAGCTCAGTGGCGCGACGTCGGCGGACATGAAGAGGCAGAGACGGCTCAAGCACGGCGAGACTCGTGCTTGGCGGAGGCGCACGCTCTCAGCGCTGCCGAGGGCACAGCCGTGCGCTGGGCGAGTGGCCGGATGGCGCAACGGTGGAGGGGTCGGCAGCGAGCAGAGGGGGACCGCGGTGGCGTCGAAGAACTAGACGAGGGTTCGGCCAACGGCGGCGGGCGCGGATCCTCGGGAGGTGGCCCGCCTTGGTCCGCACACCCAGTAGCGGAGGGCGGGCTGAGCGAGGCAACGTCGCCGGTGGAGGCGAGGGAAGGGCGCGGAGAAGAGATCTCGGCCAAAGGAGGTCAGCTCCGGGCTGGGGAGGATCGACGGCGAAATCGAGCCTCGGCGGAGGAGAGGGACCCGTGGCTCGTAGCCAATTGGCTGTCGATTTTGGGGTGCCGGTGGTGCTGGGGAAGCATGACCACGGGGTTTGACTCGCCGGTGGTGACTGGCGTGATGACGTGTGGATGCGAGCGGCCACGATGCGGGACTGAACGATGGCCGCGAAGACTCACGGCGAGGGTCTGGCTTCGGTGGCTCGACCGCCTGGATCTGGACGACGCTGAAGGTGGCACACGAGCGGAGCGCAGCTCCAGAAAGACAAGGCGGTCGCAGCGTAGGTCTTCAGCTCGTCGAGGCCTGGCGAGATTTTGATGTCTGGGTCGGGGATGGGGTTCGGTTTGTATCTTGTAACTCTGTGGAATAAGATGGATTAGACACGGACGCACGGGTCCGGACACGATGGTTTCTGTGGTGGACATAGACACATGGACACGGAATTGTGTTGGCTCTGTTGGTTGCGTGGTGGTGGTGGTGGTGACGATGATGATGATGGTGGCTGCTCGACAATGGTGTGGGCGTGGGCATGGGTTTTTAGGGGATTGGTTTGCTAACTATAATCGTGGTATATGGTTGAGGGTGAGATGGTTAATGAAGGGAAAAGGATTTCTATATATATAATCAAAGAGATGCCTGGGTCGGTTATCTCGTAGATAAGA
This sequence comes from Iris pallida, assembly GCA_029216955.1. Lineage (NCBI taxonomy): Eukaryota > Viridiplantae > Streptophyta > Magnoliopsida > Asparagales > Iridaceae > Iris > Iris pallida. Next base: position 1,133,898 of record JANAVB010027994.1, read on the forward strand.
GGAAGAGATATTGATAAAATTATGGTTAACATATATAGTTATTTAAAACTAGTTTAGGTGATATGGATAACATAATAATTTAAAACTGTAGATAGGAATACTAGTTTAAATAAATATTTGACAATATTAAGTAATTTAAGTAGTCCAAATCATATGAACATGTATCTAAGTCAATCAAGAGATCAATGTAATATTTAAAATATAAATTAAATCACATATTTCGTATCGTCAATCAGATCTAGTTTGATTAGAATAATAACTTAAATCCGTATGAACAATATATTCTAAAACAAATTTTGGTAAACCCTCATCTAACGATTAATCAAAAAGAGAATGTAAACTAATATTGATATCATTCAATTTTATTTTATGAGTTCAAAACGTAAAATATTTTATAATAATAAATCTATAATTAAAATATGTTTTCGTAAAATCTCATTAAAATACATTTTCGTAAATCTTTCTATTGTTTTTTGAGAATACTAATGATTTCCAATTTAAATAAGTGATCACATAGTATTTTTAAAATAATACTCTATCAAAACAATTTAAATTAGTTTAGAAATTGATTATCGAATAATCAGAACTTTTATCTAAAAAATTATATTAACAAATTCCTTTTACTCATGAAAATTATTCTGCCTACGAAGTCAATGCTTTGATAGTCCGAAATTAAACATATATTTTTAATACAACTAATGGATATTCATGATTAATTTATTCTATGAAAACCGAATGATATCTTTTAAACAAAAATATTTAACCTAGTTTTCAAATACAAAATTACTCACAACTGTCTTGCACATAGTCTAACCTTTAACATTTAAAAAAATAAGAATAGAGAAAGATAAACAAAATTTTTGAGAATCCGGGAAGAGGAGTTACAAATCTACCCACCTTAGAAATAAATTCGTCCTCGAATTTAAGGACTACTAAGATAGACGAACTTGGTTGATCGTGAAAAAGATAGTAATAATTATTTTGAAAAGAAATTTGGATCGGAAAAAAAAAGGAAGGGAACAATCTTTATTAACAACGTTGATTCGTTGGGTAAAAAAATATAGAATTAAGTAAATAGATATGGCTTGGGGTTGGGGCCTTAGGCTATAGTCTTGGATCCTAAATGCTAAAAATGTTCAAAAATTTGACACAACGCTAACAGTAACCTTATGGACAATTCATCAATCGAAGGCTCTACCCACCTTAGAAAATCTCTTACTCAAAATTTGAAGGGCACGATTAGTCATGATTACGAATATAATCAAAAATGGTATGACCAATGATCAAGAGTTAGATCGTGAATAGAAAAGGTACCACAAGTCATGATTAAAGTATAGTCGAAAGGGTCTAGTTACCGTGGTCGAGGATATAATCAAAATGGGATTAGTTAAACAAGGAGGAGTCGTTAGGCACGACTAACTACTGTTGGAATTATATAGGCCTGGTCAAAGATCAAAATTTAGATAAAGTCCAAGCATGGTTAAAGCCACTTAGGTACAACTAAGATGCATGCAAGTCATCCAAGCATGATCAAAATTTAAAAGTTGGTACGAGCATGAACAAGATCACAATTGTCATGATCACGGTGGAATAAAAATAAAACTTAGTTAAAAATATAGGCACGATTATGATTTAGTTTTCTGAACAAAAATTGTTCAAGATCGATCAAAATTGAAATCATTGTGGTACGAACAAATAGTTAAGCAAAATTATTTAGGCACAATTATAGAATCGAATTCTAGGATAACATGCAAATTGGCACGATTGAAATAGAATCGAATAGTCTAGTCGTGATCTAAAGGTCGTTAAGGATGGTCCAAATCGAAATCATTCTAACACGATTGATTGGATAAGCATGATCATAGAATCGTAATCTAGGGGTAATTATGAATCTAGTGGAAGAAAATCAAATTAGGTTTAAAAGATGGCGATTCAAAATAGGAAGATATGGAGGAAAGGAACAATCAGTTTATTGAGAAGTTGGTAACTAGGAATAATGTACAAATCAATTTAGAAACTTTATAGTCATATGCCAAATAAAAGACGTAGCCTATATGGTATTCGAATATCGTAAACATATCTGAAGTCGTTTTACCGAGAATTTATGCCTCGCCAGTGTACAAATAGCTGCAATAAACTCTTGGTTCCACGACTCAAATGAGGATACGGTAATGAATACCCTATCAACTCTATCCAATCTTGACATAATAATTCAAGGATGAAAAATAGGGCAACTAATTTATAGCTTTAATGACATTCGATAACTCACACTTACTTGAAATTATTTCAACTTGGGGGATATGCCACGTCAGTGCGCTGCTGGCTGCAGTGAACCCGTAGTCTCGATAATTCAAATAAGTGGCGATAGTGTGCTGCTGTCTTACCATCGCAAGTCAACGAACATTCTTTTAACTATACTTTATGAAATTTCAAAGGAGGTTCTAGAATTTCAAACAAGTTCCATGAGGGTGTAAGTATCTGTCCTTCAAGTATGAATATCAAGTCTTGAAAAGAAAATGATTAGTTAGGAAGGATAACTCTTGAATCAAAAAAAAACTTAACTTGAGATTAATGTATAGACAATTGAGTGAGAAATTATTTAAAAAGATATAATCCCTTGGGTCCAAGGAAAATATAATGATACAAACCCATGATATGGCGATGTTTAGAGAAGACATAGGATAAAGTTTGTACAAATAATCAAGATCAGGAAGAAAAGGACCGAAGGCAAAAGAAATATAAAATTTAATCTCTATTTCTCTAATATTCAAGGTCGAGGGAAATATGTATAAAACACTATGTCTACTTATTATGAATATATTTATGCACAAGTATAGCCTAAATAAATCCCGAAATATCATTTTAAGGGAAGGTTATCCTATTCCCAAGTAAAATACAAATTTAAATGGCAATAACACATCTATTATATTCAATATACAATTTATAGAAATTATTCACGATACTAAAAATGGACTAGCAATATATATGCATATATATATATATATATCTACATGGACGTCGTTGGTCTCATTACATGGCTACCAGGGCTTGGGTTGGGTTCAGGCTAGTTTGGAACAACCGGATCTTCTAAAAGTCGTATTATTATTAAATAACTAATTAAATTATTTATAGAGGTCAAGTCATAACTTTGTCTAGTTTTTCTAGCTCGGACACACTTATGGCTCGGTCTTTCCTACCATAACTAATACACTAGTCAAAGCACGCCACTGCACTATCCGTGCCATTATTTCTAGTCATTTGGCATTCCAAAATTTAACCATTACTAAAATATTGCATAATAATTAATTAATTAAATTAAATATTTCTAAAATTCTAAAAATCATATTTAATTCAAATAAGTAAATAAAAGGATATTTTAAAATTTCGGAAAGAGGGTTACGAATCTACCCTCCTTAGAAATACCGTCGAATCAAAATGCGATAGTGCATCCTCCTATGAAAGTCGTCTAGTGAGACCTATGTAGCAAACTTAACTACCCAAATGTCAAATTAAATTAGGGACTCCTAGTTCTAACCATTCTCTTAAAATTGACTTACTCCTAGTTGTGAATGAGCATTTACTAGTCGCAGGCTCACAGTAGTACGACTAATATGGTACTACTGCGAGTTTGTATAATTTGCGAAGACTGACCTGCATGGGCCACCACAAAAACTTGTCACGACCCGTACCCGCTTTTTCGGATACGAGATGTGTCCAAGCCAGCCTACGCCGTAGAGTCGGCGGTAGAACGCTGTCACGGCCAATGTGCTCAAAATCACAAAATAACTTTATTTATTGCTCATTCACATTTCTAAATTTATTACAACATTTTTAACATTTATATTTAAAGAAATACAAAGTTCTTACATATTTTGAAATGACTACAAAACAGCTATTTAATCTCTAGGCTTCTGTCTACAAATACACCCGAATCTCCCAATGCTAAAGAAGACACGACTAACCTGAAAAATATTGGTTTCCAGTCAGGAATAGAACAATCACACAAACCGACGACAATGTGAAAACACAATAGAATTAACAAGACATGAAAATAACATATGAGAGATAAAAACTAGAAAGTAACTGATGACATGGCAGGTGGTGAAGAAGACAAGGAAAACAAATAAAATATAACTATCAATGTGATTTGAAATTCCTGTTTCGACATGTGAACGGCTAGGGGATAAATCCGGCACCCTGCACGTGTCGTGTGCAGCTGCTATTCTACACGAAAGACACGGAGGATAGTTCTGGGTAGTCCACATGTCTACTAAGATATTTTCTCTCCCGACTACTCCGTGTGAACGAGTGTGTCAACAAGCAGCAAGACATATGTATAAACATGAAATGTATAGACTACTATGAATCGAAAAGCAATCAGAAAGTGTACTTGCCTGGGATCCTTTGCTGGTAAAACCGTCAATTCTATTGCGTCCATGATAGTTCACTTGGCTAGGGTCAATGGGGAGAAGTTCGGAATCGCGGGTCAATGGGGAGAAGTTCGGAATCGCAAGAAAAGTGAATACAATTTGTCGTGATTAATGGTTTAATTCGAATAGAAAAATAATTTAGAAAGAATCTCACAACTAATCCTATATAGCCCTTTTTTTTTTTCTAGAAGCTTCATTAGAATAGTTTATACTTCGGAAAATATTTATAGCTTGCCAGAATTATAGTTAGAATAAAATCTAGCCATAACATTTAGTCAAAATGATACTTAGAAAATATTTATATTTTATTAGAAATGATTTAGCAATACTATAAAACTATTTGAAAGTTATTTACGTAAATAAATATTATAAACTATTTTGGAAAGCAATTTGTAGTATCGAAAACTATGTCCTTTTACTATCCGCCTGGTCTTAAAAATATTTATAACACTGGAACTATATTATATTGCTTAAAATAACCTTAGATAGTTTCTTGAAAATAAGGTTAAAACTATTATATATATATATATATATATATATATATATATATATATATATATATATATATATATATATATAGGAAAAGTACTTTTATATTTTCGGAAACATTAATAACAATATTTGTAATAAAAAAATGACAATAATATTAGTAATAGACAGAATATATACCTAATAGCATAAATATCTGCAAAAAAATTTGTTAAAAGAAAACTAATAAGATCAATAAATATAGAGTAAAGTAAAACAAATGAATTAAGCAGTGTTGTTCACTGCTTCTCACCTACGCAAGCCTACAGGGAAGGACATCTGTTCCTCTTTTCCAAAGCCAACTTCTAATCTAATAAAAGAAAAGGAAACCAACATCTAAAAGAGATGAGTAAGAGAAAGAAGCTTATAGAAGGAAATGGGACCGATTGGAAGGGGGAGGAGAAGATGAGGAACCCACCGGCATCAAAGAAGCTCCGTGGTGCGGCGTCGGCGGACATGAAGAGGCGGAGGCGGCTCAACCACGGCGGGACTCGTGCTCGGCGGAGGCGCACGCTCTCAGCGCTGCCAAGGGCACAGCCGTGCGCTGGGCGAGTGGCCGGACGGCGCAAAGGTGGAGGGGTCGGCAGCGAGCAGAGAGGGACCGCTGTGGCGTCGGAGAACCAGATGAGGGTTCGGCCAACGGCGGCGGGCGCGGATCCTCGGGAGGTGGCCCGTCTTGGTCCACACACCCAATGGCGGTGGGCGGGCTGAGCGAGGCAGCGTCGCCGGTGGAGGCGAGGGAAGGGCGCGGAGAAGAGATCTCGGCCAAAGGAGGTCAGCTCCGGGCTGGGGAGGATCGACGGCGAAATCGAGCCTCGGCGGAGGAGAGGGACCCGTGGCTCGTAGCCGAGTGGCGGTCGATTTTGATGTACCAATGGTACTGGGGGAGCACGGCCACGGGGTTCGACTCGCCGGTTGTGACTAGCGTGATGACTTGTGGACACCAGCGGCCACGATGCGGTGCTGAGCGACGGTCGCGGAGACTCACGACGAGGGTCTGGCTGCGGTGGCTCGACCGCCTGGATCTGGACGGCGCTGAAGGTGGCACACGAGCGGAGCACGGCTCCAGGAAGACAAGGCGGTGGCAGCGTGGGTCTTCGGCTCGTCGAGGCCTGGCAAGATTTTTATGTCTGGGTCAGAGATGGGGTTCGGTTTGTATCTTGTAACTCTGTGGAATAAGATGGGTTGGACACGGACGCACGGATCCGGACACGATAGTTTTTATGGTGGACACAGACACTTGGACACGAAATTATGTTGGCTCTGTTGGTTGCGTCGTGGTGGTGACGATGATGATGATGGTGGCTGCTCGACAATGGTGTGGGCGTGGGCGTGGGTTTTTAGGGGATTGGTTTGCTGACTATAATCGTGGTATATGGTTGAGGGGGAGATGGTTAATGAAGGGAAAAGGATTTCTATATATATAATCAAAGAGATGCCTGAGTCGGTTATCTCGTAGATAAGTGGAAGAGATATTGATAAAATCATGGTTAACATATATAGTTATTTAAAACTAGTTTAGAGGATATGGATAACATAATAATTTAAAGGAGTAGATAGGAATACTAGTTTAAATAAATATTTGACAATATTAAGTAGTCCAAATCATATGAACATATATCTAAGTCAATCAAGAGATCAATGTAATATTTAAAATATAAATTAAATCACATATTTCGTATCGTCAATCAGATCTAGTTTGATTAGAATAATAACTTAAATCCATATGAACAATATATTCTAAAACAAATTTTGGTAAACCCTCATCTAACAATTAATCACAAAGAGAGTGTAAACTAATATTGATATCATTCAATTTTATTTTATGAGTTCAAAACGTAAAATATTTTATAATAATAAATCCATAATTAAAATATGTTTTCGTAAAATCTCATTAAAATACATTTTCGTAAATCTTTCTATTGTTTTTTGAGAATACTAATGATTTCCAATTTAAATAAGTGATCACATAGTATTTTAAAATAATACTCTATCAAAACAATTTAAATTAGTTTAGAAATTGATTATCGAATAATCAGAACTTTTATCTAAAAGAATATATTAACAAATTCCTTTACTCATGAAAATTATTCTGCCTACAAAGTCGATGCTTTGATAGTCCGAAATTAAACATATATTTTTAATACAACTAATGGATATTCATGATTAATTTATTCTATGAAAACTGAATGATATCTTTTAAACAAAAATATTTAACCTAGTTTTCAAATACAAAATTACACACAACTGTCTTGCACATAGTCTAACCTTTAACATTTAAAAAAAATAAGAATAGAGAAAGATAAACAAAATTTTTGAGAATCCGGGAAGAGGAGTTACAAGGACCCTATTTTGGAAGGCGAATATTCGTCGATCTATTGACTATTTCGAAAACCAACTAATTACAGTCCTAGAAAACATATAGGGCTTTAAAACCCTTTTTACTGAATTGAAATTCGTTGACTGTACAACGAGAAATCGATCACCCAAAACTTGCGAAAACTGTTTTCTAAACTATTGAATTTAGAAAGATTTTTCTCGATACGGGGTCCGTCCCGACAAATCGGGCGACGTGGTCGTAACCCATGAGCATCGAAAGACGCGTATGGATGTTTCGACGTATGGGATTCGACGAAACTCGATTTTGCTGTGTGTGCGCGACGAAATATAGGCATATCCGTCGAGATACCCCGTATCGACCTCTTTGCAATCTAGCCCATAAATTCGTGCACGTTTGTAATCTCTAGACAAATCTTGCGACAACAGGACCGTGTCATTTTTCTGGTCCTGTATGCCATGTTTGGTCCGATTCTGAGAAGGTCGACTGGAACACTATTTTGACGGATCCGCGACCCGATCCAAAGGGCAAATTTGTGCACAACCCACCGAAATCTAATTTTGGACATACGGTGGTGTTCGTATCATCAAACTGGATCCATAGAGATATAGTTTGATGACTTTAGAGATCATAGGCTCTGGCACGCTTTTCGGTGCAAAGCGGGTCTAACGACGAATATCGTTTTGACCCAAAATTACGATTTTGCCCATGTGTCCAGAATTAGACTTTTTGGTAGGCATTTTTAGACATTTCTTTATACCAAACATATTGGTAATGTCTGTTTCAGCATCCGGAGACTGTTGCACGAGTTTGATTTTTGTGGCTCACTAAGTGGTTTGGTATTGTCGGTTTCTCCAGCAAAGGACCCCAGGCAAGTACGTATATTGATTACTTTTAATTTTTGATATTTTTCTATTTCATATTATATATATGCTCTTCCTACCTTGCTTACACACTTGTTACAAGGGTTAGTATCATGGATCCTACATATTATATTTCTTGTTTAGCTTTCAGATGATTGTCATGTTCGTGACTTGTTCAAATCTATGAGTACTAGTCAGGCGGAGAAATATCTTAGTAGACGTGTGAACTATCCCTTTCTATCCCTCGTATCTTTCATGGAGAATAGCAGCTACACGCTACACGTTCGGGGTGCCGAATTTACCCCTAGCCGTTCACATGTCGAATACGATATTTCAACACGCATAGATAGATATTGCTTCACTTGTTCATCCTGTGTCACCATGTTTCCTTCTAGTTGCTATATTTTGTTATAGAGTTGCATGTTCATTTTCCTACTAAACATGATGCATGTTACTTTCTAGTTTTGAATTCTCATATGCTATTTTTATGTCTTACAAATTCTATCATGTCTTGAATAGTTTGTCATATGTGTGCTTGTTCCATTCCTGACTGGAAACTAATATTTTTCAGGTTAGTCATGGCTTCTCTTAGCATTGAGAGATACGGGTGTACTTATAGGCCAAAACCTAGAGATTAGTTAGATAGAGGTGTTGTAGTCATTTTCAATATTTGTAAGAATATTGTACTTTTCTTTGAATATAATACTTGTGAAAACTATAAATTGGTTAGTTTGTGAATGAGCAATAAAGTTATAATTTATATGACTTTGAGCATTGTCGCTGGACAACGTTCTACCGTCGACACTGCAGCATAGGCTGGCTTGCGCATGCACTCGCATTCCGAAAAGCGGGTGCGAGTTGTGACAAGCACAGGCTTCGGGATACCATGAGGTAAGCTCAGGGCTGTCTGACGGAAGCGTTCGATGTAAGCTCGAACTGGTTCCTTTTCCTTCTAGGTGAGGTCCACGAAAGAAGACATTGTCATATCCATTCTGCCTTCATGGAATCGAGAGAGAAAAAGGTGCTTCAGATCCTCAAAGAAAGATATGTAATTGTTAGGGAGGCTGCAGAACCATTCGTAAGCCACTCCCTTTAACGCCTCGATGAATAGGCTTGTGAGCAGGGCGTCATCCTTTGGCAAGTACCCCATCATGGAGGTGAAGTATATCAGATATCGATGGGGAGACTCGTTTTCGTCAAATAGAGTCAGCATCTATGGTTTATATTTGGGGGATAAACCATGTTATTCCATTCAGAAGGGTAGGGATGCCTGATCCCAAGCTTCTGAAGCTCCTTCTATTTATCTTTAGCCTCTACGCGAGTGCGTAGGTCCTTAACCATCTAAAACAATTCCTCGATTGAGGAAGGAGTGGACGACCGAGGCAGAGTGTGATGATATGTTCCCAAGGGAGCAGATGGCCTAGGCAGAGTATGATGATATGTTTCCGAGGGTACTCGCTGGGGTAGTATATTCGATTCCCTATTGGTTCCTGGGTCTGGACTCGCGAACGTAGGAGCCCTTGTCAGAGGATGAGTAGCTAAGCTGGTATTGATGTCGATCATAACCTATATCAAGGCCTGCATGGAGGTGGTGAGAGTTTGTAGACATGCCTCCAAGGTGCTGATACGATGTAATATAGTTAGGGCTGAAGCTTCTTCCTCCTTTTTATTTCTACCCCCTGTCATATATATATATAGGCATGACGTGGGGTGGAGTAGACGGAACAGTGGACCTATCACTTTCAGCCTGGCTATCCTGTAAGAAGATCGACATCAAGGCTTCCTCCTCTGAATCCTAGAGTTGGATACCCCTAGCTGGATCAGTATCCGTTACTTGATAGATGTCATCTTCTTGGAACGAGGGATTATAATGGATAGTTGGGGTCTGACTACCCCCGGCCCGCACTGTCGATACGGTCTTTACTTTTGATCAGGTATTTTGGAGTACCTCGATAGTAGGGATTATTTCTTTATTCCTTCGAGGTCGTCTCTTTGATGTTATAGTCGAGGCCGGAGGGTTATTGGTTTTAACATTCCTCCTAGGAGCAGGAGAATTAAAAATAACATGACACGAGGCGACCAAGAGTTCTTCCTCGTCTTCAATTGGCACCCTCCTTCCGAGACGATATCGGATGGGTACAGCAGGTTGCAATCGCTGGAACACGAACTGTCTTGGCGGTGGAGCCACCGTCTTGTAACAATAGCAGTTATTGATTACATTAGCACTAGTATGCCCCGTGAAGGGTGCATTGTGAGTAATCATGTCACATAAATCGTGCGAGAGAGATTCATATTTATACCCACTTTAGGCGCATGGCTAGTCCAATACCTGGGTGTGTATGTTAGTGATATACCCCGTGATCTGGTTCCAGTGCATGAGATGCGCCCATATTGTAGATGGAAGAACAATACTAGTTATACGTAGAACCTACTTTATGCGCACAGCCGACATGGGCACCTCGGTTCGACAACACAACATTTGCCTCCTGACTTGGTTCCAGCATATGAGATGCACCCAAGTGGGAGGAGGACTTTGAGAATTGACCCATTTGGGATGCAAGAGTGTTTGAGTCAATTCTGTACAACTTGCCATTGTCACAACCCGCACCCTGATTAGGGACACGAGAAGTGGGTACGTCCAGCCTACGCCGCAGAATCGACGGTAGAACGCTGTATATAACGTCTGTAAATACCTACGACTAACAGTTAAAATGTACCTGTACAGTATATACTCTCCGAATGGAGGTGACATATCAATACAGTCTCAATCACAGAATAAAACTAAGGTAGATAGCTCAGAGGAAAGACATATGATAGATGAAGAGTAAAATAAGTCCACAGTCTAATACAAGTCCAGATATATACAACATCCCAGAGTATCAAAATAGAATATAGAAACTACAGTCTGATAAGCTAGCTGGATCGCAGTCCAGTCAAACCTAGCTAACCTACACTACTCTAGAAGTACAAAATCTAGTGGCTCCACTATAAGGCCACGATCTAAGGCTACACCATCTGACTCGAGCCCATAATAGGTCGAGCAGTCCGCATCAGAATCATCTGTAATATATCATAACGGTATCCTGTCAGGAAAATGAGCAAGTACAAACACTAACAGTAGTTCCATGTGAATTGACAAGTTCTATAAGAGACAGTATAATGAACTACAAGACAAAGATATATGAAGACTTGGAAACCGTTCGGAAGCCGAGTTACAACCCTTAAACCAAACAAGGACCGGGGTTGTAACTCTTCTCCCGAGCAGGACTTAGTCTCCAAATCAAGGTACAATGTAAAGGCATGTAGAGCATGTGAGTAACTGTATATCATGCATGGTGAGAAAGTACTGAATATAGAACAGAACAGGATATATGACAGGAAAAGTAAATATAAAATGTGCCTCGAATATTATAGCCTAATGTGATCGGTATGGGTCAAGCATCAGGCTTCCAGCCGACCGGCTACAAGTACGTGGACTCGGCCCGGCCGGGATGGTAAGCTATGGAGCGAGAAGTAACACAGGTCAGGCTATACCCATCGTGAGGTGAGGGTATAGCTATGGTACAAGGAGTAACTCAAGGGGGCATTGATCACACTATCTATAATATTCCCCATTCCCCGAGTAGTATACGGATCCGGACATAGCACGTCATGACGCGGGATTTCCAAAGAGGGGAGCAAGTCCTCTTCAGGAATCTGCGTCAATACAAGTACGAGAATCAAGACTAAGCAAGTACCAGTATCCCAAGAAATCCAGGAATGACATCTCATGACAGGAATCCGACAATACTAGTCCGTGAACTATCGTGTCTGAGAATCAAAAAGACACTACGACTGAATCGGATATAGCAAATATCAAGACAATGAAAACTATCAGTGAATGTACTCGCCTGCTGTCCTGAGCTGTATGGTATATCAATGCTCAGAGCGGTATCAGAAGACCTAAATATGAGATACTGTAAGTTAATTTAGGTTTAAACAAGTTTAGGAATGATTTACAATGAATGATATGCAATCTAGGTCAAACTAGGTCTCACTGAGTCACACTAAGTCCTGTCAAGTCAATCTAGGTCAAATCAAGTCATATCAAGTCAATCTAAGCCAACCCAAGTCAATCCTAGGTCATACCAGGCATCACGGGTCAAACAAGTCGAAGAAAGTCAAACGGATCAAGAGTTGGCCTACAGTTGACTTTTGGTCAACTGGTCAACTCTGGTCAACTCTAGGTCAACCATGGTCAACCCTAGGTCAATGGTGACTAATAGTTGACTTTTGGTCAACTACAAAAGTCTAATGAAAATCGGGACTAATTTGGGTAAAGCGTTGACCCAAAGTTGACTTTTGGTCCAAAAAGTCAACCGTGGGTCAACCGGGGCCAAGACTAGGTCTAGGTGACTATTTCTAACTATTACCAACCTCTACAACCCATATCCAAGTCCATCTTGGACTTCGAAACTCATATCTTGGCCGTAGGCCAATATCCTATTTTACCCTTAAAAAGGGTAAAATTCTAGCTTCGGCAACTATCCAGTTTGCCTACCTACGCTTGATATTTTGACCCGATCTCCCTAGGGTAGTATGATACTAGCCTATACATATAATATCTACCAAAATACCTAGGTAACGTGGACATTCGGTCCACGATACGGCCCGTTGTCAAAATCTTGAATATTTCAAGATACGCACCGATACGGCGCGATACGGCACCCTACGACCCCGAATTCCACCCGAAAGCCTATCCGCAAATCTAAATCACGTATTCATGCCCCACGCCAAGTTTCAACTCAATCGGATACTCCGAACTCCGTTTCGCCCTCTAACTCGGTTTTTCCCTTTTTCTATTCTAGCTTTTTCCCTTTTCTTCTAACTTCTTCCTATCTTTTCTTCTAACCTCTAATTCTTTTCTAACTTCTCATTCCATAATCTTTTCTACTCTTCTCTACGATTCCAACCATATATAATACTTATATATATATATATCTATATATATATATATACACATAGGTAAAAAGGGGGGTTTTATTAGGCTTAAAGGCCATAGGGGGGGGGGGGGGGATTGTTTCCTGGCAGCAGCCTAGGCTGCTGCTGCTGCTGCTGTTGCTGGTCTATTCTTCTTCTTCTTCTTCTCTATCTCCCTATATATATACACCTCATATATATATATATATATATATATATATTTATATATATATATATATATATATATATATATATATATATATATATATATCTCTATATATATATATCTATCTATATATATATATAACTAGATAAAAAAAAAAATATATATATATATATAACTAGATATCTATCTAAAATCTATCTAGATATCTATCCATCCCTCTAAATATATATATAACACACACACATCCATATACACACATCCACGTATATATATAAATACACTCATATCTATATATATACACACTCACATAACTATACATATATATATATATATATATATATATATATATATATATATATATATATATATATATATATATATATATATATATATATACATATCCATATATAAAAAAAAAAAATATATATATATATATACATATCCATATATATATATATATATATATATATATATATATATATATAAACACACACACACACACATCCTCACACAACACAAACACACACACACCACTCTCCCAACACCACCATCCCATGACACAAAATCACCCTCCTCTACACACACACAAATACATAAATAATATACACACATAATACACATGTATATATATATATGTATATATATATATATATATATATATACCACTCACAAATGATTAAATCCTAAATAATCCTTAACCTATTTTTCTATGGAAAACCTACAAATTTGTGGGCAAATGGAAGAGAATGGTCATACCTCTAATTAATGTGAATGAACTATATGCAAAAGAGAATTAAATGGAGAGATTAATACATACCTAATTGAGTTGGAAAAAGGAAAAAGCTTGGAAAGAAATGAGTTGGAAAGAGAGAGAGAGAAGGAATGTTACTTTGTGAAGAAGGAAGAGAGGGGGGGGGGGGGGGGGGGGCTGTCATAGCCGGCCAAGCATGGTGGGGGTGTGAGGGGCACTTGTAAATTACAAGTTTGCCCCTCCCTAAGCCTAATATTAAACAATTTCCAAATTAGGTTTAGGAAGTTGCTAAAAATAAATAAAAATCATAATTAAACTAAATTACTCATGGGGAACTAGTCCAAACTCTTAAACCCTAATTTTTAGTGTGGTGGGCCATGGTTAGCTAACAGGCTAATTACAGCTCAAGTCGAAATTCACCGGGGTCCCGAATTAACCCGGAATGCGATGAAATTCGAACCCGACTCCTATAATAATTAAATAATATTATTCATGAAATAAAATTCCCAAAAATAATATAAAATGGAAAATTACCATTTTACCCCTAACTGGAAAAGTGAGGGTGACAAGTCTATCCACCTTAAAAAAAATTTCGTCCTCGAAATTGAAGACAACAAGCACAGGAAATCACAAACAGAATTAAAGGAAATAATTTATACCTCAGGGCGCGAAAAGATAAGGGAAACGCTCCCGCATGTCGTCCTCCCTCTCCCAGGTAGACTCACCTGGAGAGTGATGTCTCCACGCAACCCGAACCAAGGGTATGACCTGGTTCCGGAGCACCTTCTCCCTGCGATCCAGAATCTCCACTGGCTGCTCTGGATAGCTGAGAGTAGGTCCCACCTGTATCGCTGAATGGTCCAATACGTGGCTAGGATCTGCCACGTACCGCCTCAGCTGGGATATATGAAACACGTTGTGCACATCCCTCGAGCCTGGTAGGCAAGTCCAGTCGGTAGGCTACTGCACCGATCCTCTCTAAGATGGTGAAAGGTCCGATGTAGCGCGGACTGAGCTTTCCACCGCCGCCAAAGCGAATAGTGCCACGTGTCGGGGATATCCTCAGAAATACCATGTCACCAACCTAAACACAAGACAAAAACTCAACACACAACTAACAACAATCACAACAAACATGACAAGAACTGAAACTAACCTCGAACTCTAACGGTCTCCGGTGACTATCGGTCCAATGCCGCTGCCTATCCTGAGCCACCCGGAGTCTGTCTCTAATCAATCTGACCTTCTCGGCCGCATCCACAACCATCTCCGGCCCAAGAAGCGCCCGCTCGCCAACATCGTCCCAAGACAAAGGAGTACGGCATCTCCGTCCATATAGAGCCTCAAATGGTGACATCTCTATACTGGCCAGGTAGCTGTTGTTGTAAGCAAACTCTACCAGGTGAAGATGGTCCTCCCAAGAACCCCCGAGATCTAGCACACATGTACGAAGCATATCCTCCAAGGTCTGGATGGTCCTCTCCGACTGTCCGTCTATCTGAGGATGATAAGCAGTACTAAACTTGAGCGAGGTGCCCAAGCTAGCCTGCAAACTCCTCCAGAAGTGGGAAGTGAATCGGCTATCCCGATCTGAAACTATGCTCACCGGAACTCCGTGCAATCTCACAATCTGACGAACATACAGCTCAGCCAGCCTCTCCGTAGACAAACCCACTTGAAAGGCAAAAAGTGGGCCGATTTGGTCAATCTATCAACTATGACCCAAACCGCGTCCTTCCCTCCTGGCGACCGTAGAAGTCCAGATACAAAGTCCATGGTGATGTGCTCCCACTTCCACTCGGGAATGGGTAGCGGCTGTAGCAATCCACCTGGTCCTCTGCCTCTCGGCCTTCACCTGCTGACACACAAGACAACGAGATACAAACTGAGCTACCTCGCGCTTCATGCCATACCACTATACGTGCTCTCTCAGGTCCCTATACATCTTGTTGGCTCCAGGATGCATAGAATACTGAGAGCGATGCGCCTCCTGAAGAACCTCCTCCCGAAGCTCTCCACGCGGAACGCACAGCCTAGTACCGTGCCGCAACGACCCATCTTCGGCTACAGAGAAATCGTCAAGCAAGCTCATCCTCACCTGCTTCCTGATGCTCCTCAGGGCAACATCATCATACTGCGCTGACCTGACTCTATCCATCAGCTCAGACTGAATCTGCAAACCCCACATCTGGATCTCCATGTCCGGAATGATGACCTCGATACCCAAACTATCCAGGTCGGCCAACAAATAACGATCTGTCGTCAAGAACATAGCAACAGGATACCTGCTCAAGGCATCTGCAACTACGTTGGCCTTTCCCGGATGGTACTGCAAGGATATATCGAAGTCCTTCATCAGCTCTAACCACCCGCCTCTGCCGCATGTTCAACTCCTTCTGAGTGAACACGTACTTCAAGCTCTTGTGATCTGTGAAGATCTCAACTCGCTCTCCGTACAGGTAATGCTTCCACAACTTCAAAGCAAAAATAACCGCGGCCAACTCCAGATCATGAGTAGGATAGTTCTTCTCATGAGGACGCAACTGCCTGGATGCATAGGCAATCACCTTCCCGTGCTGCTGAAGACACCCTAAACCCTTCCTGGAAGCATCGCTGAAGATCGAGAACCCTCCTGACTCAGATGGCAAGTCAGGATCGGAGCTGAAGTCAACCTCCTCTTCAGCTCATCGAATGCAGCCTGACACTCATCAGTCCAGACGAACTCCACGTCCTTCCTGGTGAGTCTATAGTCATCGGCTCTGCAATCCTCGAGAAGTCCTGGACGAACTTCCGGTAATAACCAGCCAAACCCAGAAAGCTCCGAACCTCGACAACTGAACTGGGCGTAGACCAAGACTCCACTGCCGAATCTTCCTCTGGTCTACTGAAATCCCGTGCTCGGTCACAACATGACCTAGGAACTCCACCTGGTCTAAGAAGAACTCACACTTCAAAAGCTTTCCGTAGAGTTGCTCCCTCCTCAGAGTCCTACACAACTCTCAAGTGCTCCTCATGCTCCTCCTGCGTCTTCGAATAGATCAGATATCGTCTATGAAGACTACCACGAACTTGTCAAGGTACTGATGGAATACCTTGTTCATCAAGTTCATGAACACCGTGGGAGCATTGGTCAACCCAAATGGCATTACTGTAAACTCGTACTGGCCGTACCGAGTCCGAAATGCCGTCTTGGGAATGTCATCCCGCCTCACCTTCAGCTGGTGATACCCGGACCTCAAATCTATCTTCGAAAAGACCTTTGCCTCACTCAGCTGATCGAACAAGTCGTCGATCCTCGGCAAAGGGTACCTATTTTTGATAGTGAGGTTGTTGAGCGCCCGGTAATCAATGCACATGCGGACGTACATCCTTCTTCGGCACGAACAGGACTGTCGCTCCCCAGGACGAAGAACTGGATCTGATGAACCCCTTGTCCTGCAGCTCGTCGACTTGCTTCTTCTGCTCTATCAACTCGCTGTTGTTCACCCTATAGACATGCTGCGAGATGGGCTCGGCGCCCGGCACCAAGTCTATGGAGAACTCAATGTCCCTGTCTGGCGGCATCCCCGGCAACTCCTCGGGAAAGACATCCGAGAACTCAGCAATCAACGGATGTGGCAATCCTGCCCCGCCAACAAAGCTCCACCGAATCCAGCCTCTGGCTCCGCTGCTCCTCGAGCAACTCGATCTCTGGCTCACCCGGCGTCCTAAAAAGAACTCTGCCTCCTCTACAATCAATGCTAGCATGGTGCATGCTCAACCAATCCATACCGAGTACCATATCGTACCTCGGTAGGGGCATTACGAGCAGACACGCACTCAAGTCCCGGCCTCTCAGAGTGACTCTCCGCCCCTTGCAAATATTATTAACCAGGATAATACCTCCCCCGGTCATAATCTTGCAAGTCCTACCCATATATTCAGCAATGATATTGTGTCTCAGAGCAAAAGAAACAGACACAAAACTATGGGTCGCCCCAGAATCAAATAAGGTGAAAGCAGGGAAAGAATCTAGGAGAACATGACCTGCAACAACATCTCCCACGGCTCTGTCTCCTCCTCTGCTGCCAAAGCGAACACCCTGCCTGCGGGTGCTCCCCTCTGGTGCTGGACAAAATGCTGCTGCTGGGTCTGGAGTGGAGGACCCCTCTGCTGAACCGCTGGTCTTCTAGCTGGCTGCACCCTGTCCTGGCCTCCCTTGGCTGCCCGAGCAGGGCAGCCCTTCAGCTGGTGGTCGGTCACTCCGCAGAATAGGCAAGCGCCTAACCTCCTCCGGCATATGTCTCTGCTGTGCCCCGTCTTCCCGCAGTAAGCACACTGCTGGGTCTGCCTCTGGCCCTGGTGCTGCTGGGCACGCGCCGGTGCCTGCTGAATCTGCAACAGAGGCTGCTGCTGCTGAAACGGCCTCTGCTGCTGCTGAATATGGGGACGCTTGGACGGTCCCGCACTGGAACTCGCCCCCATAGTATCTCCGCTCCTCTTCGGCTTGAGGCCGAAGTCCTCCTCTGCGATCTGCGCGTCCATCAATATCTGGTCGAACGTCGCATCACGGCGACTCGAGGTGCGGGTGCGCACTGCATGAATAAGTCCCCTGCGGAACTTATGAGCCTTCTGCCCCTCATCCTGGATCATACCGGGAGCAAACCTGCTAAGGCGGAAGAACTCGGCTGCATACTCGTCCACCGACGAGTTCCCCTGAACTAGACCCACGAACTGGCCCTCCAATGCTGTAAGAGCCACGTCCGGGAAGAACTTCTCCTTGAAGAGCCTCCGGAAGTTCTCCCAAGTCAGCCCTCTCACCGACGCACGAGGATCCGTGCGGTACCATGTCAGCGCAATGTCGAAGAATCGGCTGGCTGCGGCCGAAACCCAAAGCGCTCTAGGAAGCTCTGCCAGCTCCATGCTCTGCTCTACATCCTTTAGCCAGTCGTCTGCGTAAAGGATGCCCTCCGTGCCTGAGAAGTCCCTGGAGCTCATCTTCCTGAAGTCCAACACTGTCCCCGGCCTGGACTGCTGCTGGTACGGCTGCTGGCCAGTAGGGCCCTGCACCGTACCCGGTGCCACTCTCTCTACTGCTGCTAGAGCAAGCTGATGCGAGTTCTCCATACTCTGCCTCAGCATCTCGATCTGTCGGTGTGACGCCTCCGACTGGCGCTGCGATGCCTCTGCCTGGGCCCGCTGTGTCTCCATCATCTGCTGAAGGAGAAGGAACATGTGATGTGTATCCGTCGGTATCGGTGGTAGTGGTGGCAGTATCTCTGGAAGAACGGCCGTAACCCTCTGGGGTGGAGGTGGTAGACCTCCCTGCGCAACTGCCTGGGTCTCTGGAATAGTAGAATCACTGGGGGCAGTCTTATGAATCTCCTCCTCGGCCTGATCAGATCTCTCAGGCAAGCTACTCGATCCAGAGGCCTGCGGATGTGTCTTCGTCATCCTGGAGACGAATTAAAACAAGAGATCAATATGGCACATGAGTAGATTATCAAAGAAGGACAGTTAATTTAATACAAGGTGAATAATCATGATAATCAAAAGATCAGAAATTCCTAAGTATGATTGAGAAACTCCTATCATGTCCTAGGTCCTACGTCCTAATCGCAGGCTCGTAATTAGTACTCTAAGTCGAGCACCATTACGAGATCGCACTAATTGCGACACTGGACCTGCGTGGGCTACCACAAAAACGTGTCACGACCCGCACCCTGATTAGGGGCACGAGAAGTGGGTACGTCCAGCCTACGCCACAGAATCGGCGGTAGAACGCTGTATATAACGTCTGTAAATACCTACGACTAACAGTTAAAATGTACCTGTACAGTATATACTCTCCGAATGGAGGTGACATATCAATACAGTCTCAATCACAGAATAAAACTAAGGTAGATAGCTCAGAGGAAAGACATATGATAGATGAAGAGTAAAATAAGTCCACAGTCTAATACAAGTCCAGATATATACAACATCCCAGAGTATCAAATAGAATATAGAAACTACAGTCTGATAAGCTAGCTGGATCGCAGTCCAGTCAAACCTAGCTAACCTACACTACTCTGGAAGTACAAAATCTAGTGGCTCCACTATAAGGCCACGATCTAAGGCTACACCATCTGACTCGAGCCCATAATAGGTCGAGCAGTCCGCATCAGAATCATCTGTAATATATCATAACGGTATCCTGTCAGGAAAATGAGCAAGTACAAACACTAACAGCAGTTCCATGTGAATTGACAAGTTCTATAAGAGACAGTATAATGAACTACAAGACAAAGATATATGAAGACTTGGGAACCGTTCGGAAGCCGAGTTACAACCCTTAAACCAAACAAGGACCGGGGTTGTAACTCTTCTCCCGAGCAGGACTTAGTCTCCAAATCAAGGTACAATATAAAGGCATGTAGAGCATGTGAGTAACTGTATATCATGCATGGTAAGAAAGTACTGAATATAGAACAGAACAGGATATATGACAGGAAAAGTAAATATAAAATGTGCCTCGAATATTATAGCCTAATGTGATCGGTATGGGTCAAGCATCAGGCTTCCAGCCGACCGGCTACAAGTACGTGGACTCGGCCCGGCCGGGATGGTAAGCTATGGAGCGAGAAGTAACACAGGTCAGGCTATACCCATCGTGAGGTGAGGGTATAGCTATGGTGCAAGGAGTAACTCAAGGGGGGC